>OX457028.1:11844195-11853171 GCA_949752745.1 Protula sp. h YS-2021
GACAGACTGTATTAGACAGGCTGTATTAGACAGGTTGCATTAGACAAGCTGTATTAGACAGACTGTATTAGACAGACTTCATTAGAGAGACCTTATTATACAGACTGTATTAGACAGGCTGTATTAGACAGACTGCATTAGGCAGACTGTATTAGACAGACTGTTAGACAGGCTGTATTAGACAGACTGTATTAGACAGACTGTATTAGACAGGCTGTATTAGACAGGTTGCATTAGACAGACTGTACTAGACAGGCTGTATTAGACAGGTTGTATTAGACAGACTGTATTAGACAGACTGTATTGGACAGGTTGTATTAGATAGACTACATTAGACACGCTGTATTAGACAGGTTGAATTAGACAGACTGTATTAGACAGGTTGAATTAGAAAGACTGTATTAGACAGGCTGTATTAGACAGACTGTATTAGACAGACTGTTTTAGACAGGCTGTATTAGACAAACTGTGTTAGACATGCTGTATTAGACAGACTGTATTAGACAAACTGTATTAGACAGGCTGTATTAGACAGACTGTAATAGACAGGCTGTATTAGACAGACTGTAATAGACAGGCTGTATTAGACAGACTGTATTAGACAGGCTGTATTAGACAGGCTGTATTAGACAGGCGCTCTTGGATAACCATCCCTCCCTTTTACAGACTCAGTGAAATAATGACGATTCTTAGATTTGACAAAACTAGTGTTGGTTTGAATGTTTCCGAATGGTGACTTTAGCTGCCCTTGACTTGTCTGTATGATTTGATGTTGTCAGGTTACAGCAAGAGTGTGATTAGTTATGGAGCGCCACTCCCCCCACCCGTCCCCCGTGCAGATTAGCGTCCCAGAAACTGTCCTCATTTGACGACTCAATCGATTGGTCATCAATAACTGGAAGGACTTGCTGCTCTGTTTTCGCACGAGCCTGTTCGGTGGTTTTTTGATGTGTTCTTTTCTTTCCCTGAGCATCCGAAGCAAAATATCTGAGAAGAATATTTCAATATTTTCCATGATATCGTGTGACACTTTTTCTGATAATCCATATTTAAAAAGATGTAAATGACCAATACCTGGGTCAAACACGTCTGCTCGTGGCTCAGAGTAAGGTGGAGGGGGAGAGGGAAGGGGCAGCTAGGCCGCTAGCTACTGCGCTCATGGAACATAAACTTGCAGTCAGTTAAGTTTCAAAGTGGATCCACGTAGTTTGGGGGCCCCTTTTTTTATCAGACGCGGAGTGCTATTCTGAAACAAGCTCCTACCCTTTTTTTGGTAAACAACATTGGCGCTCCGCGTGGACCGTGTCTACCCCGGGGGGGCGGGGGGGGGGGGAGAGAGCACGCACGTACCAATTAGCTACCATGATGATCCATGACTTTTTAAATTACCCCTTAATGCGAACTGCGAATTTTTTAACATATACCCTCTTTTTAACCAAACACGGAGTGAATTTTCCCCGCTTTCCTACAATATTCTTGACAGCTTGGCTGAGAAAGACAAGCTTTTAAACAATGAAATGTTCTTTTGCTGCTTACATTGTCCGAGAGATAGAAAGAGTGCCCGGAAATAAATTTCTGGGACAATGTTGCTGCAATAGAGGATTAAAGCCAAAACACCAAGTCCCAAGAATTAAGAGGCATAAGTGGATGACTTATCCTGGATGCCGCCGACTAATTAAGAGAGCATCAGTTAAGCAACGAAGCTTCTATCATTGCGAACACAAATAACGCAAAGCTGACGTATATCATCGCTCGTTGAGCCGAAATGATGTTAAGTCCACGAAGTAGTGATTTGTCACTTCTGTACTCCTAAATTCTGAAGAACGAGATTGAAGAAAGCTACCTCACCCCACCCTCTCCCCCCACCCCCACCGAACGCGGACACACCAGTAAATTTCACCCTCATCCGAACAATGCTGATTAAAAACCACTTCTTGTCAATATGTATACATTGATCAGTAAGGGCTGGGCTAGGACGCAGGTTACCGTAGCCACATAGCGACAACCACACAGACGCGCCCATCGACAAGTGTTGCAAATAATCTGGCTTCCACTTCTTTGTTGGAACCAGAGTGAACTCCCTTTCTCATGGAAACGCATGATCATTAACACCATGATCGTCATTATCATCATCACCATCATAATTATCATCGTTATCATCATTATAATAATAATAATCATCATCATCATCAGCATCATCATCACTTACATCACGATCATCATCATCATCATCATCATCATCATCATCATCATCATCATCATCATCATCATCATCGTCATCATCATCGTCATCATCATCCTCGTCATCATTATCAACATCACCTTCATCATCGTCACATCATCACCATCGTCATAGTCATAATCATCACACATCATCATCCTTAAATCACGATCATCACCATCATCATCATCATTATAATCGTCGTTATCATCACTAACACCATGACCATCATTATCATCATCACCATCATCGTCAGTATTATCATCACCATCATAATTATCATCATATTTAGCATCGTTATCATCATTATAATAATAATAATCATCATCATCATCACCATCATCATCACTAACATCACGATCATCATCATCATCATCATCATCATCATCATCACCTTCGTCATCATTTTGCACACTTGTAGTGGCACATATACAACTAAGTAACGGCCGAAGAAAGCCAGTGATACAAATGACTTCATGGTCTGAATTAATTTGAAAAAAAAAATAACATCGGCGTCGTGCAGCACTTAATGTTGACCTAAAACGATCCAGTGCATCGTTAGGACCCACAGCAATGTTATTCTATGCCTATCAATGTCTCAACAAACGAGGAGTCAATTTAGAAAAGAAACAGCCCCATGGGTTCGACTGTAGCGAGACACCTGCCTCTGCATCGACGGGGCTCCGATCAATTTTCTGCCCCCCCCCCACCTCCCCCCCCCCCCCCATTCCTGTTTGCGCTGCACGTTGCATTTCATGGCTCTGAGAGTCTTGGGATGCTACGATATATTTTTATCAGTGAGCTGAAGATTAAGTTGTTGAGGATATGGAATCTGCATTGTTTGATCTGTTGACTCCCCGCTGCACAGGCATTATCAACACTTTTTGGTAGGTACACTCTCCGCAGCAGAAATGCATCATGATAATGACATCATCTTCATCATCATCATCATCATCATCATCATCATCATCATCATCATCATCATCATCATTATCAACTCTGCTCAGCGGAAATACAATTTGTTGTTATGTGGACTCTCTTCAATGAAAGAAAACTATTTATTGTACGACTTCACTGAATACTGAAATCTGACTGCTCAATTCGTAAGTCAATAATTTACCAATGTTGACCGGGTCCGAAATGTCACCAGAACCCCAGATACGTCATGTAACAAAACATATGTTGACTTGTTTCTCGTCAACATAAAGATATCATTAGAAAGATACAAGAATGTTGACCTAAAGGTCAAAATTTTCTTCATGGTTAATAATGCTTGAAATGTTGACTTGAGATAAGTCAATATCTACTAAATTTGTATTCTGCACATTAAGCAAAATAAAGTACATGCAAGCGACTTGTCCCGCATCAGTAGACAGCGTTGTGGGTCATTGCTTTTCAAATTCAACATGATTGAGAAAAATATTACATGCTATTTGCAAAAAAATAACTTATTTGCATAGGGCTATTTTCCTTAAGCTCTGAAAGAAAATCAAAAGTGAAAGATTAGGAAGCCGTGTTGGCAATGTAAATGAGTGAAAGCTCTCGGGCAATTAAGAAAGGTCGTTCTTGCTGGATACTGCTGACGACAGATGTTTTCTCAGGCCATAAGGTGAATCTATGCCTTGCTTGTATAACTGTCCATTTGTGCCGCGGGAAATCAACTTGGCTCTAAACAAGTTCTTGCTCAAATCGAGTTTACAATTACATCGCTGGGTCACTTTAAGTACATTGTTCTCGCACAGTTTTCACACTTGTCCGGCTATGTCGGCTGCTCTACTTTCAGAAATTTTTTCCTGTAACAGGAAGAGGCTTACGAAGTACATCCGGCCAAACGGTTGGAGAGGGGGGGGCACTCCCGTGAAAATTGGTTAACAGGCGTGTCCATGACATTTTTAAAAGAACCTAAGCGCGGATTGTTGAGTTTGAAATAATACATCCTTTTTAACCTATATCGGAGTGCAGTTCCGAACCCCATTGTGTGGAAAACGCGGAGTACTGAATGAAAATTACCATCCTTTTTAAAACGAAATTGGCACTTCGCGCGGACCACGTCTGGCCTCAAACTTATCACCACTTTCTCCATTTTTTTTTAAATTTTTTCCCACGTATGGTAACACATATGATACCATGTGGTCCTCGGAAAATGTGGCCCAGTAGACACAGTAAAGTACACATGACGTCATAAACATGTCACACTGTAACACCGCCAGTCTGGATCGTTTGGGCATAAACTTCTCCGCAAAGCTCCAATATTACTAAGAACAGGAAGAAAAATAGCCTAATGTTCATCACAATTTCCAGAAATTTTGACCCGGCCTGCGATCTCTTTTCATCTTTTCTCCAAACATATTAGATCCAGAATCGAACCTGTTTAGGCTTCAGAAGTTAGATGACCCGGCATGGACCAGACTGCTTGTTTTTCGTAAGATATGGTTTAATGGTTTTATGAAATGTGTATATAACATATGATATGGCATGATCTTTTTTATATCTGCGAGTGGTTGTGGTGATAAACAAGGGTATTGTTTCCTCGTCTAAGAAGACACAAAAATATATCGTTTCAACAATTTCATCAAAGTGACCACATCGCGGCGGTTACTTGGTGACGTAATGGTGACGTCTCAGCCCTGTCGTACGACATTGAAGTGACACCAGGGAGCATCCCGCTGGCGTTACAGTAACATAAGTGCGTTGTTACATCGGACTGCTTCTACGATAAATTATAAAAACAACACTGTTGAAAAATTAAACATCGTTAGGGAGGTTATTAATTACGTCTCCGGGCGTTTTTTTTATAGAATACACCATGCCCTCGGTCACATCTTGTTTTCCAGGAAAGGTAACTGATAACAAAACTAAAAAAAGATCCTTTTTTGTCTTTTCGTACGTGGATAAATAAAAAAACAAGCTACCAGTTGTGGAAGAAAAAAACTGCATGAGATTCAATGGGACAAAAAACCAAACCGCTTTGCAATTAACAAAGATAGGAGTTTTAGTTATAAACGCTTTTGAAGAATACCGTCAATTTTTCTACACCATTTAAAGGGTAAAATAAGTCCAAATTTCGAGAGTTATTGAGAAAAATTGCGTTTTGTTCTTTTTTTCTCTTGTTTATTTCCTTTGTTTTTGTTTCCCTAAAATTTGACAAGATTTCAACCTGAGCGTGAGAACAATAAACTGGCATCTTAATTGAGGACAGTCTAAATCCTGAAATAAATTAAAAAAATGTTGTTTGGCGGATGGATAATATGCCTGCGGATGGAGACACAAGGCCAATGAAGAGTAATTTAACTTCTTTTTTCTTATCCAATACCATTCTTTTTCACGTAACTTGCCTGAGGAAAGGCAACGCAATTCCCTCTACTGTATCTGGTGAGATTTTATAAAATAAAATATCAGATGTGCCTTATGAAAGAAAATCGTATGCGCAGTGCATTCAGGTCAAACAAAGAAGGATCTGAAATAAAGAAATTTTTTCCCAGGGTTCCATGTTATTCTTTATGTCGAGGCACACTTCACAACACAAAGCGCCTCATTATACTTCCAGGTTTTAGTCACATTGAATCAAATGCTCATAAAAATTCGAGACTAAGTCACGTTCACTTCTGATTCAAACGCTATTTACTGCAGGTACATCATTTGTAGTGCAGCAAGTAATAATAATAATAAAATTGTTCTGGTAGTGGTGGTGGTGGTCATGGTGGTGGTGGTGGTGGCTGTGGTGGTGGTGGTCATGGTGGTGGTGGCTGTGGTGGTGGTGGTGGTGGTGGTTAGGGTGGTGGTGGTGAGGGTAGTGGTGGTGGTGGTTACAGTATTAAACAAAATGACTTCAGCAGCCGCTGGCACCTTAACACCGACACGTTGCCATCTGCCACCCTCTGTGTCTCCTCCATCCCCCCCCCCCCCCGACACTCACCCCTCTCCATTCGTTTTTTTTTTATCATAAATTAACTGTCAACTATATCTCCATCTTATCTGCAGGGGAAAAAAGCGGTGGTTTTCGTATGGATTTTCAATAAAAAAAGCATCGATCACTGATCTGATAATTTTGACTGATGTGGCATATGACTTCACCCTCTCCCACCCAAACATCAAAGTTAGAATTGAGTTCGGCATAGTCAGGTTATTTGTGGCAAACAGAGACGAAAATCGGTGAAAAAGTGCTGAGGAAGCCTGCGTCAATATTAGATTTTACAGCCTCTCTCTTACAATCAAGATTTGTCACAAGTTTTGTTTACCAAAAGTTATATGCTTATAAGTATTATATTCGGAGCCTAACACCAGTGATATCAGTGATATTCGGAACATAACATCACGCAATATCACATGATATTCGGAGCATAACATCACGTGATCTCGCATGATATTTGGAGCATAACACCAGTGATATCACATCAATATGTTATATGTTTGTACAGGTCAAGTAAAAGGAGTGATAAAGTTAATTCTCCGATAATCTGTTTGCTATCATTTCATAAAAAAAAAACGCTTCTTAACAGATTCTACAAGCATTAAATTCTGCATCCACCTCCATATTTTGTTTGTTTGTTTGTTTGTTTGCTTTTTTTTTTCTTATAATGCTTTTCTTAAGACGTTTGCAGAAAAAGCTGCTCACAAAAATATCCTGTAGATGTTTTAAATTTTTGCCCTCTATGCACTCCTTTGGCTGAAAGCTGTATTTCAGTACTTACCTTGCAATATAAAGTATTTACTTTGCTGCAATTAAGCTTTTATTTCTGTTGCCCGTATGTGTGTACCTGTGTAGCATAAGTGTATTAAAAATGAATTAAAAAATTCACAAATATTTTTGACTTTTTATACATGAATACGTATTTTAGTAATCATTAAACTTTAATGAGATATTGGCTCCTGAATTTTAATTCATCGAATTTAGAAGCAAATTTTTCTTACTGAAAAAAAAAAATCAAGTACGATTAGGTGGTCGCTAAATTCTTCCATATAAAGAGGGCAGCAGTTCCTTGTGTTTCTCAGGGAAGTATTCTCTGTGAATTTAGCAATTTCTAAATCGCTGTTCTCCTGTAATAATTAACTGGATAAAACAAGTCCAACGGTTATATTTTCCGATGTAAATATTGCACATTGGATTGGTTTCAAAATATATTTATCGTAAAACATGATTTGAAAAAATAAAGAAGGAACACATTCTAGGACAATTCCCCTCCCCAGACAACTCCCCCCAGACAACTCCCCCCTGACAATCCCCCCAGAACAATTCCCCCCGTAGGACAATTCCCCCCGAGGACTATTCATCCCCCCCCCCCCCACTTAATTTTTATATTTTATTTTACTTTGAATGCCAAAGTCTTTATTTTTAAAATACCTTAAAATCAAAAACGCAAACTTTTTCTGTCTGGAACGAAAGTTTTTTCTGCCATTTAAAACCTGATGTTTGTGGGGCAATTTCACGCAAATAGTCAACAGTATGTCTGCGCAGAGTCGGCGTACGTGCGACGTGGTGGCTCGGGCAAGCGGCCACCCATAATTTGACCAGATGCACCGCGAACATTACGGCGGATCCGACCGATGTAACATGTAAAAAAAACCGTTGTTGCTGGCACTGAGGTGGCCAACTTAAAGTTCATTGGTTTGGATAAGGCATGTAAATTGCAATTGAGACAATGTTGAAAGGCCAATTACACCATCTCCAATTAGAAGATAAAAGGGCAATAATTTGTAAAGAGAGAGAGAGAGAGAGAGAGAGAGAGAGAGAGAGAGAGAGAGAGAGAGAGAGAGAGAGAGAGAGAGAGAGAGAGAGAGAGAGAGAGAGAAATACAAAGAAAAGAAAAACGAAAAATAAAAATGAATAGCGGGGAATAGTCCGCGGGGGAATTGTCCTACGGGGGAATTGTCGGGGGGGGGCATTGTCCTGTTCCCAGGAACACTAATTGGTAAAAAAACTTTCAAACAACCTAATAGGGAACAGTAAACAGCCAGCAGTTGAGGGCGAGTCCTGTTTATTAATAGAAGCCACGGGCCTTTTGTATGAGGGGGCGGGGGGGGGGGGGGCGGAGGATTGGGAAACTCACGGTAATAGGAAACACTAAGAGCCAGTAACTCAGGATTCGTCCAATACTGCAATGCTTTTCTTCCTTGTAGTCCTAACCTCAAAGACTCAATGTGTAAAACAAATGTCAGAGATACAATCTTACCATTTTACCTTTTCACAGTCATGAAGCAAGTGGGGTAAAAAAAACCAGTACTTTTGTTAACAGTTCCCATAGTAACTATAAAGAGGTCAAGGTCAAAGATTCTAACGGGATTCGATGACCTTTATTTACATATTTAACGGTACCTTTTTTTCTGGAATGGGTAGGAAACATAGACTACTACAGATTTTGCAGACCAGAATTTTTGTCTAAATTTTCTATTACTGAAGTCTTTAAAGCATGTTTTTCTGAAAACGAAATGTGTACAGTTTTTGAATATCTCCTTTGTCCAAAATACGTAAACGATATGATGATGTGAACATAATGGTATATTTTTACGTAATTGCAATTTTTCGTTTTTTTGCTCTTTTTTAAAAAAAAAAAACCTACTTTAAATGTTGACTTGAACGGTTTGTTCTTTTCTAATCCTTATTGCGAATTGCAATCGAGTATTAAACATCCAGAAAGAGAGAGCGTCCATTAGGCTTCATATCTTTCTTTATTTTTAGCTTTTATTGGCTTTTTCAGAACTCACCAAAGCGCAGGTGTTGTGCAGTGATATTTAAAGTTGAAAAGGCTCGATAACCA